>JAEAOA010002176.1:1932500-1962500 GCA_016746295.1 Potamilus streckersoni | reverse complement strand
TATTATTCGTAAATATAAACTCATTTTCGAATGAGAATTTTTATTAAATTTCTTTTCAAGTGCCCGTAGATTTACCTTTCCCTATTGCTATTATAACCGTATTTAAAAGCGATGAATTGCTGACCTATTTTATTTGCAAGTCTTTTCAAACCTTCGGCTATTGACTCCACCAATTTTTTTTTAATGTTTAGAGAGCTGAAAAAAATTGAAAAATCATTTAAGAATTTACACTGAGGCGTGTACACAAGAACTATTATTACAAATGGGTGACGTGTCACAACTCGATGTGAGGTGTTCTATTACTATCTTTCGATCTGCATGGTGAACTTTCGTCTTCACCTCGCGGATTGCTAAGACTTGCACGGTGGAAAAATATGAATAAAAAAGGTCCAAACGTATTTAAAAACTCAGCTTGCTCAATCCGTCAATTTAATCCACTCACAGTGTAATCCACTTACAGAGTAATTCAACGAATCTATTTGATTTGCTTGTTTGAGGGCGGTAAGCATTATAAATACTTAACGATTAGCACACTATGCTTTCCCACTTAAAGCCCCAAATCCATGGTAATTTATTGTTATTAATTCAACACATTTTCTATAGTATATTGCCTAAAGCCCTATCAATTCCCCTACATGAAATTGAATGGATAATTCAATTGTGATCGGAACCACGTGGTTTATACTAAAGGTGGACCTGGCAGGGTCGCTAGCTCATAGGCTACTTGGCTATCTATTGTCGTGACGTCACTGGTAAATATGTGTGCTTTCATTTGAATAACAAAATAATGAGGTGAAAGGAAAAAGGCCTGAAGATTTCAGACAGACAGTTGGCATTAGGTGTAATGGTCTGTTAGAGAAACGACAGAGAAAGAAAGAATCTTTATGTGGCAGTGTTTGCTCGGCAGTTTGACAGATAACCAGCTGTCTTTCAGTTCTCGCATATATAGCCACGCTGTATATCTGAGCACACACATCACCTACGTGCGGTTGTCTGTGCAGTGTTCACACTATCCACGTACATGTACATACCCCATCGATTAAGAGTCGTCAATCCCGCGTGGTCGCACCATCGTGCATGTGCGGTGTGCATTTCGGGAGGAGGTATTTTCCCCGAGTTTCTGTGCATATGAGGGGTGAAGTTTAAGATGCACGTGGCTATATGTTGAAATAACCAGACAAGTACTGCGATTTTTTTTTCAAACCTTGAATTTTTATTGTATTTATTTGTGCTCTGATTTTTTTTTTTTTACAAAAATATGAAGACAGAGATGGCTTCTCATAACTCAAGCGGATTAAACAGCGAAACAACTATTTCTCTAAGTCAGAGTATGGAAACGGTGAACAGCATCACTTCGGTAGAAGATGAGGTAAGTTTTATATTTTCAGCTTTGATTCAGTTGTTTTGTTTTGTTTGTTTTTTTTTAATATATGTTCCATACAATTTTATTTTTACTATGTAATATTCAGTTACAAAAATAATAATACACTTCTGACATGAGACATGACTAGCAATGACTTTATGTCGCTATATGTTTGTCCATATCCAGTCAAGGTTTACCATGAATTAAGTTATAGGATGAGAAAAAAGAAAGCACAGCCGCTCGAAAAAGCACACGTTTTGTTTATATTAACAGCATCGGAATTGTGTATTTAGTTCCCGTGGAACATTTTGATGATAGATAATGTCGACCGAGATGATCTGGGCACTAGTTGGGATGTTGATAATAATCAAACAATGTTGGCATTTATCATACGATACTTCGCATTTCTATATACAGTCCCGATTTTGTTGAAATGTTCTTTGTTTTGCTCGAGCGCACAACAATTTGAGCGATAATTACGGGGTGACATTCATTTTCACGGATAGCGGGTTAACAACGGTGTTTTAACACCTGGGGTGAAGAATTGAGGTATTGAAATTTGACGTCTTGGATGGCAGCATATGACGTAGCAATTGAGATAGAACGGGTGAGAACAATACTTGGACATGAAGGATTTTATATGCATGCATGTGTGTTTGGTATCGTTTGTGTGGACGCGTTTCAACGTCACATCCGCACAATACTGGTGCATAGTATCAGTTAATTGTGTTCAACAAAATATACAAATTACGTAAAAATATTAGGCTGACAGATCCTTCCATAATAAATAAACGCAAATTCAAGGGGTCTTATATAATTAGAAACATATAAGAAGCAGAGACGTACTTTGTTACAAAATTACAATGTCATGGGCAAAGTTTCCCATAGTTGAAAAGAAGATTTAGTATGCTTACTTCTACAGTGTTCTTTTTAAAGGCAAGGACGAGATAATGTTTTTGTATCGGTAAGACAAACCACTGAAGTCGTAATACTGCTTCATTTTTTTTCCAAAAAAAAGTAGTTCAACCTGGTGTAGTATATACTAGTATTTTACGCTGTCAGTGATGGATCTACTCTCGTCAGTTGACAATTTTTAGTTTTTATAGTTTTATCATGCAGCGTGACATTTGTTCCATTCAGACAGGTTGGACCAGCTTCTCCAGGATACACCCCCCCCTAAACACAGCAAGTGTTCTTTAACCGATGGGCCCACAGACTAAACTAATTTTCTGCATGTTTTGGAATGGATTTAAAAACAATTCATTTGTGTAGAATTCAAATTTTAAATTAATATAGCAGAATAAATTTTATTTGCAGCAGAAAATGTGACATACTTCACACATTTTTATATACTCCAGCAGTGTAATATAATCCTGAAAGCAGCTGAATAAGTGTGATGTCTCACACAGTTAAATGTAATTTTTTTGCATGTATTGTTATTTAGATATTTCATAGATTATATGTATTATAATCATTTTTTATTTTCCTTAATGTATTATGTAACATATATATATATTGTTTACAGAAAGTTAAATATATTTATCAAGTATAAATCATAAAGCAAGCTAAACTGTATAAAATAAACATGTGTGATAAAAAGGAGAAATTCTACAAACAATACAAAATTAGGCAAATATAGCTGTATCCAATACACAAAGGAAAGGATGCTAATATAAAAACTGCATAATTCATTGACATTACTAATTATTCAAAAATAATTTCACATAACCAGTTAAGTGTTGTAATAAGACTAAAATACTTCTGATCTGTTCCACTGATAAACACATCAATCTGCTTTATCGATGTTTTTATTATTAAACCACTTTTTAATTAAAATAAGCATACCAAAAACATTAAATTTTGCTGTGATTGAAGTTGACAAATGGGATATAAATGTGTTTGAGAAATTTTATTAGCTGCACATCATAATTTCTTACCTAAACCAAGACCATGAGACACTATAGGTATATATTACCCACTCTTCATAAATTCTGATAACCCAAACAACCTTTACCTTAAGAGATTATGGATAAAGTCTACCCCAGGTAAGATATTAAGAGATTGTACCAGTGATTATCAAGAATTTTAGCCATGACTCTTGTACTATGCAAGACAGTTATCAATACATACTGTATGTTCTGTTCTGTGTGCCTTCTCTCTCTCTCTCTCTCTCTCTCTCTCTCTCTCTCTCTCTCTCTCTCTCTCTCTCTCTCTCTCTCTCTCTCTCTCTCTCTCTCTGTGTCTCTCTCTCTCTCTCTCTCTCTCTCTCTCTCTCTCTCTCTCTCTCTCTATATATATATATATATATATATATATATATATATATATATATATATATGACATTTAGGAAAAATGATTATAATACATATAATCTATGAAATATCTCATAATAGTGCATGCAAATAAATTAATTTATCTGTGTGAGACATCACACTCTTATTCAGCTGCATTCAGAATTGGATTACAGATAGAATAGATTAAAATGTGTGAATTATGTTTTCATTTTCTCTCTGTAAAACATTGGTCAAAGGTTTAGTGCCATTAAAATGTGCCCTGGGATCATTAGGGGAGGGGGGCATGATTAGGAGCTGCCAGACAGTGTATTAATGGAGTGTTGACACCTTGGTGCAGTTAACTGATCCTAATGACTGATCATACTGTTGTCGTGTGTGTGTGAGGAGATCAGTGCTATAACTTTACCATATACATCTGTATGCAGGTAAGTCAGTTTACACCTGTACATGACAACTCCCACAAACATATGCAGGTAGGGTTCTTATCTATGAGATTTTTATGTCTGATCTCAACTTTTTAAGAGGTTGTAAATCGGGGAAAACACAGCATTGAAGTATCCATTCAGAAGATTCACAATATCATAGGCAATGAAACCATGCAGAATTTTGTCAGATGTAAAAGAGATTTTATGTGATGTAAAGACAAAGAAGTATAAATATCATTACCAGGTTGTGTTTTCTCTCTTTAGCTATGGACAACAGTTCCAGTTGTTTAATTGGTAGAGTTCATACATTGTAGTCCAGGTGTAGGAGGTTCAATACCCACTCATAACAGCCTAGTTTGGCTCCCTCTGTCTATGGGAAGGACACTTGAGTATTAATTTCCACAACTTGGAAAGGCCAAATGAAACACAGTAAAGTGCTGTTCAACTACGGTCTTTCTCAGGTGGCAAGGGAATAGAATTCACTCTCATTTCACAACTTGTGACTAACAGACTGGTGCACAGTGATTAGTGTCTCTAGAGAGAGATCAACATCGAGATCTGAGTAAAGACCTAAAAGATACAACCAATCCTAATGATGCTATGGTACTGTTATCCCATATTACCATTGCCATGGTACTGTTATCCCATATTACCATTGCTATGGTTCTGTTATCCTTTATTACCATTGCTATGGTAATGTTATCCCATATTACCATTGCTATGGTACTGTTATCCCATATTATCATTGTTATGGTACTGTTATCCCATATTACCATTTCTATGGTTCTTTTAACCCTTATTACCATCCTATGGTACTGTTATCCCTTATTACCATCTCCTTTAACTGTCACATTCATTTGCATTATGATGGAATAGATTATTGGTCATTCCAACCATATATTGCTGACCTGTATACCTATGAATAGGTGCAAAACAAGAAAGTCTGTAGAGGTTAATATTTGAGAAATTAGGGATGATATTTCAGATGGCTCGTTCTATATATAATCTTGTTCCCATTTGTGGTTATTGAAATGGACCAACAACTACTTTTCCCAGATAGCGACTCAATTTTGGAAATAGCTGTTTTTCTTCTGCTTTTCATTTTTAGTGATGGACACATGAAGTGTTGGGAGACACCAAAAGTTGAATTATCAATGTGCTTTTTAAGGCACATAACATAGATTATAGATGGCTGTTGAGAACATGGTTTTGTATTATTCATGGTTAAATAAGAAATAAAAATTCAAAATGTATTTCATTACAATGGAATCTGTAACAATTTCAAATAGTTCTTTTGTCTGTAATGCCAGAGAAAAATGATTGAGTAAAAAGATGACAAAAGATTACCATAATAGGTACACTAAACAAAGATAAAGTTACATTTCTTTTTGAATTTAAAATACACATTCTGGATTTTTTTTTTACCCAGAATATTTGGAGTTACTACTGTTGACATTATTACAATGTATGTACCCAAAAAGAAAGATAGTATATGACTTTAAAATCTACCTACCTACCTAATTACTTACCTATGAAATAGTTTCCAAATTGACTAACTTTTCATGAGTATCACTCAATGGCATAGTAAGACTAGTCTGTTATTACCAATGTGAAGAAAAAATCACAGGTTACTATTGTATATGCAAATTTCAAAAACTTTAAAAAATAAATAAAATATTTGTATTTGATGAAGGATAAAACATTTTTGGATATTTGGTCTTGACATTCATTTTTTTGTTCAGTCCATTTAATTAAAATAACCTTTTAACTGAAACCTCATAAATAAAAAGTAAAATGATTGTTATAACAAAATTGTATTTTCTCTACCATGGCACTGGACTTCCATATAAACACAAGTAGACCCTAATCTGCCATCATATAATTAGTCAGTAGGTCAGGGCCTGTAGTGATTGTTCTGCTGATTCCTCCAAACAAACTACATAGATGCAGAGTGCTGGAGCATTAAGCAGTTGGACTAGACTTGTAAGCAAGTAGATATGGCATTCTTATAATTGCAGGACAGGTTGTGTATGACATTTTGTGTATGATGTGACATTACTCATCCTGGAGTCAAGATATGTTCTATAGTACATCACTTTAAAGTGTTCTTCATCTGCATGATAATGCTAATTTAACTGATTGCCCAGAACTCCATTTGAATTCACTTTTACTAAAATTGAAAGTTTAAAATTTTTTAAACTCCACCCCTCCATCAAACACAAACTCACAAGTGTTATCCTACAAGAGTACTTGAGATATAAAAAGACTAAGGTCTGTATTGAAACATCACTCACACAATGATGTCCTTTTCCTGTAAGTAAACTTCATTGTGTAAAACAATTGAAGTCAATTTATCATTCTTATGTAGGTACATGTGTGGTTCAGATCATTCATTGTCAGTACAAAGTACATTTTAGATTGTTTCATGGATGACTATCACAATAAAAATGCTTATAGCAAAGCATGATGACTTAGTAGGCATATCCAGGGATGACTCAGTCTGAAGTATACATGGAGAATTTATTAAATCAGTACATTTTATATTAATATTTATTGATTTTTAAAATTGTTTTAAAGTATTTTAAGCCTCAAAAAGATGTTTAAAAAGAAACAAGTTTGAAATTGTTGAAATTATTTTCATAAATTAAAAACAAATGACCATAAATTCAGATATAATTGTTCATATCATGAAGGTTGTTGAAGTGAATGCTGTTCTGGAATTTGAGAGTATTCATTAAGACAAATTGCATGTTTGTCATGAACTACTTTACAGGTATATCCTAATTAAAAAAGTATATTGAAGGACAAATCACACCATATCATTCATGTTGATTAATTACTGTTAAGTTTGACATGTGTAATGCAGTTTACTAATATTTTCCCAACAATATAACACCAGTTTTAATCTATATTTTCCATGAGTTGAGCTTAAATTGTTTTCCAAGAGCAAAACTGCTTTCTAAAAAGGTACTTTAATTGTATGTATTTCATGAAGCATGACTTTTATTTCCTTGTTGGATAGAAAAATGTCATTTTCTTGTTCAGTTGGGACAAAGTTATTTGTATAATACATTTAAATATATAATTTTAATTACTTCTATACATGTATTAAAAATACTCAATATTTTAATTGCTTACATTTCACAATTACATCTGCTAGACTCTGTTGTCCTTAATCATGACTTAGAGAAATTTGGCATCTGTCTGGTAGGACATTATTTGTGAAGAATTCAAGATTTGTTTAATTGGAACACAGTAGATAGATTCTTTCTAAACATTGTATGAAAAAGTATATATAGCAGAGTTTTGGTGTAGATTATATACATGTGTGTGTATATAAATATATATATATATATATATATATATATATATATATATATATATATATATATAATGTAATGAATGTATGCATATATGCTTGCATGCATGCATGGATGGATGCATACATACATACATACATACATGCATGCATGCATGCATGCATGCATGCATGCATGCATGCATGCATGCATGCATGCATACATACATACATACATACATACATACATACATACATACATACATACATACATACATACATACATACATACATACATACATACATACATACACACACACACATACACACATACATACATACATACATACATACATACACACACACACACACACACACACACACACACACACATACATACATACATACATACATACATACATACATACATACATACATACATCATACATGCATGCATGCATGCATGCATACATACATACATACATACATACATACATACATACATACATACATACATACATACATACATACATACATACATACATCATACATACATACATACATACATACATACATACATACATACATACATACATGCATACATTCATACACACATACATACATACATACATACATACATACATACATACATACATACATACATACATACATACATACATACATGCATACATGCATACATTCATACACACATACATACATACATACATACATACATACATACATACATACATACATACATACATACATACATACATACATGCATACATTCATACATACATACATACATACATACATACATACATACATACATACATACATACATACATACATACATACATACATGGTTACAAAATTTAATTAAAAAAATTCAGATTTGTTCTTTATGTGCATTAAAATGAAGCAGTTTTAGTATAAATGAAATTTGTCTGATTTATGTCACACATTTAAATCGTTAAAGAAAACCCCTCCAGTAGTTGTTTTTATTTGAAATTCAAAAAGGTTGCTCTGGAGAGTGGTATATAAGTATATGTATTGAGATTTAAAAATGTTGCCATGGAAACAGTATGCTTGGCAACCCTAATGTTTTAAGTCCACCTGGGGACCATTTGAAGGAGGACTTTCTAAGCAGGTGACCTTTATATACAGGTGTGACCAGTGCAAATAGGTCTTGCATCTTGCATATGAAAATAGTCTTCCATATACAGATAGGTCTTGCATATACAAATAATCTTCCATATATAGAAATGACTTACATATACAGATAGGTCTTACATATATAGGTGTTACATATACAGATAGGTCTTACATATACAGATACTCTTACATATACAGATAGGTCTTACATATACAGATAGGTCTTACATATACAGATAGGTCTTACATATACAGATAGGTCTTACATATACAGATAGGTGTTACATATACAAATAGGTCTTACACATACAGATAGTCTTAAATATATAGATAGGTCTTACATATACAAATAGTCTTACATATACAGATATATCTTATATATACAAATAGTCTTACATATACAAATAATCTTACATATACAGATAGAACTTACATATACAGATAGGTCTTACACATACAGATAGGTCTTACACATACAGATAGGTCTTACACATACAGATTGGTTTTACACATACAGATTGGTCTTACACATACAGATAGGTCTTACACATACAGATAGGTCTTACACATACAGATAGGTCTTACACATACAGATTGGTTTTACACATACAGATAGGTCTTACACATACAGATAGGTCTTGTACCTACAGATAGGTCTTACACATACAGATTGGTCTTACATATGTATTGATGATCCAGACCAAGCTGCTTGGAAGCCATCCATAAATGACATTACTTGATTTTGGCCGATTTTTCTCCTACCCCCATCACATGTCACAAAAAGTCAGAACTCCCTCAAATATGTCACAAAGATCTGCCCTCCCTGAAAAGCTGTATTTCCTATTTGAAAATGAACATGTTTCAAATCACTTTCTTGTCATTGTAGTATGTATTTAGTGTGGCCCTGCACTCTAATATTGTAGGAAATCAAAAACAAAACAATTAAGAATGAAAATGAAGTAGAACTTTTATTTAAAGTTCAGCATTTTGATGTGGCATCACATATTTTAAACACCCTCTCCCCCTGATCACATATCATCACAAATGTGTGACCCTCTCCCCCACAGTGGTGTGGCATCTTGGTTCATTTTGGATTAATATCAAGCTGAAAAGTCTATTTAACCTGTAGTAAGTAAGGCTATTAATTTTATACTTTGAATTTTGTCTTATATACATGATTATGAGTTGAGTCAGATTGCAAACAGTACTGATCCTTGAGTGGGCATCCTGATGACCTGCAGATTAGTGTCTGATTTGTTCAACTGATTGCTTCTAACAAACTGTACATATCCAGATCGGATGGCACATTTTGCTATGGCAAATCTGTGTCTTTGTAGTTTGCAATTGGACTTGAATTATAAGTGACTATATAGATAACTATCACATGCAATCTGCCAAGTTATATAGCCAATTATTGCATGCTATCCGACAATTTTAAGAGGCATCTTCAATAAGAGAAAACTAACATAAAATACCAGGAGTACATATTTGGATACAGTAGTCAGTTGAAGGAAATCTATATTATGTAAATTGACTTTCTTTGAAATTGTTTTTTGTTTTAGTTGTGTAAAATATTCCAGTATATGTTGCCATGCTTTTGTTCTCACTGTGCTCTTGTCTTATGCATTTGTGTGTATGTGTGTGGGTGTGTAAGACATCAGATCCTTGATATGTAATATAATTAGAAACTAAACAAGTCCATCCTGATGATGTTCAAATGAATCCACCCTGATGTTCAAATGAATCCACCCTGATGTTCAAATGAATCCACCCTGATGTTAAAATGAATCCACCCTGATGTTAAAATGAATCCACCCTGATGATGTTCAAATGAATCCACCCTGATGTTAAAATGAATCCACCCTGATGATGTTCAAATGAATCCACCCTGATGTTAAAATGAATCCACCCTACAATGTTGAAGTTTCAGCTGAAGTTCATTGTGATCTGCAGATGAATCAAATAATTTGTTTTATACATGTTTACCACAAGCAACTATGAATCAGTGTCAAGGCAAAATGTTTCCTGTTGCACTGGTATTCAAGTTTCTTTAATCTTCAGCAGTAATGAATAATTTTTCATTGTTTGTATTTTTATTTGTAAAATTGATTATATATCAGCATAAGATGTTGAAGGCACACAAATTTGTTTTAATGAGTAAAAATATTAGACTAATATCATGACCCACTGTCCATCTATAAATTAACACAAAATGACTAACTTGTGTAGTTCTAAATTGGACCCCATTGTTGATTCTGTACTAATTTTCTTATTTGACTTGTTTGCTCAGCCACTGATAACATACTGATATCACATTGTCACTGACAATACAGATCAATGTCACAGAAAACAGATCAGTATAACTCTGACAACACAGATCAGTGTCACTGATCAGTGTCTTACTGGGAACACAGATCAATGTCACTGCACATAGCAATATGTCACTGAGACCACAGATCAATGTTGACAACACATCAATGTCGGCATGATTTGTTTATTATGTATGATTGAGAACTGTATGGGTCATTTATATAGCCACATTTATGACAAGCATCTTTGTAGTTTTGTATCTTGTCTTTATTGCTTCATATCTTGTCTTCTTCATTGCTTCATATCTTGTCTTTTTGGTCACTTCATATCTTGACTACTTGGTTTCTTCATATCTTGTCTACTTGGTTGCTTCATATCTTGTCTACTTGGTTGCTTCATATCTTGTCTACTTGGTTGCTTCATATCTTGTCTACTTGGTTGCTTCATATCTTGTCTATTTGGATTAAAATCAAAGTCAACACTTTCATTGCATCATGCAGTAAAATGTACCACATTCAGTTCTGATTGGTGGTTGGTTGTTTGTTCCAGTCCATGGTAAACAGTAACCACTAATCACAGCTCTGTGTAGCTTGATGGCATTAAAGTGGCTAGAGAATCTACCTCTGATGTGAGAGGTCACAGGTTGGAACCCCAGTCAAGTCATACCAGAGACTTATAAAAATGGTACTGACAGCTACCTCACTTAACACTCATCATTAAGATGTTAGTGTTAGGACTGGTTGGCTTGATGTCAGATAATGTGACTGGGTTGGACATGTCTGTGGCATGACATTCCAGTACTTGCAAATCACATACACTTTGTGATATGCCTGAAGCATAGGTGTTCAAACTAAATCCAGGCAGATACAAATCAGCTGATAAACTAATGGAATGGACCATTTTCAGTTCATGCACATTCATGAATGGTTCATGAACCTTTTGATGAACTTTCAGGGATGGTTCATGAATTATTCATGATCATTTCGTAGGGGTTGATGTGAAAGTCGCAAATAATGGATTAGTATGTGCTTAAATCATAAATGGGGAATAAGTTTTGAAGGTCGCCTTGCATTGTTATATATTTTCAGTGATAGTTTGACAGCAGGTAACAAAAATCATACAGAATTGGTATGAGGTAGATTTCAGATTGCATGAATCAGCATGTTAATTTGCAGCAGTGTAGGAATTTTTTTTTACACTGTTGAATCAAGTGCATATGGATGTTGCAGTTATATAGGAACCCTAAGTGACCTAATTCTTTAGGATTCTACCTTTACACATCACCTCATATCTCCCCTTTATCCATGTTTTAGTCATGGCTAAATCAACATGGGTGTGTAAGAAAGCTTGCCAGTAGCTCTGTTTGGTTGTTGGCTGTTGGGGAGTTCTTTTCCCATAAAAAATGCTGACTTCCATGTGTAATGTGAAGTGGCATTAAGGCCAAACAAGCCAAACCATTGTCGAAAATATGACCAATATGTAGGTACATTGGAAATGGCACCATGCTGCCATTGGTTACCCTCTATCTGAAGACAAGACCATTAAATTTATTGACAATGTCAGATATAATGCTTTTTTTTTTTCTCTCAAAATTTTATTATCCTTTTAATAGGTTAGGTTGACCAATGGGTTGGGGAACCATCCCAAGGTCACCTTACAATCAAAATTTCTTGTTTCCAGATAAAATAGGGAAATATATTTTAATCTATATTAAAAGAAAGAAAAAGTAAAAGACAACACAACACAAACATGCACACACTCATGCACACATGCATATGGCACAATGTAGGTGACACAAGCTTTAGAAAATAGTGTTTTGTTCCTGTATACCATCCATCAGTTACAAGTTACCTATTCATCTATTGAGGTCCATTTCTTAAGAAATTGGTCCTCTTTTTTGTTTATCTTAGCATATTTTTCAACATTCTTATACATTACAACTCTATGCTTAAAAGCATAGATGGAAGGATTTTGCATATTGAATCTGCAAGTATAAATGTAATATTTTCCCAAAATAAGCAAGAAATTACACAAACTGTCCAGTTGTTCACTTCCTAAAAGTATTTCTTTTTTTGACAAATGTACAATATTTGGGCAAGATGGTGCAAAATGATCAATAAAACTGTACCAGAACTGTGAAATAATATTGCAATCAAAGAAGAGATGTTCAATACTTTCATTCTCTCTCTTGCAAAACGTACATTTGTTGTCGTCCAATATGTTTATTCTTTTCAAAAAATCATTAGTAGCGATTATTCTGTGGATTAATATAAAGTTAAGAGATCAATTTGGTATCCTTGGTACAAAATTTTGCCCTGCTATAAATCTCAGACCACTCCACACTAATATTTGTATTTAATAATTGCATTCAAGATTCTTAGCAGTATGTTGCCTTTTAGCCCTCTTTAAAAGATCTTTATAAACAAACTTGAGTAAATTATATTTTTTTCAGATCCATTTTTTTATCCTCCTGCCTTTCAAAATTATAATGTACTAAATGTTTTTTTTTTATGGCATCTTTCCATGCTTTTGGAATTTTGGATATTAAGAAGTATTTCAAGAAGTCACCTCTTCTAGTTTTTTGTTTTATCATTTCAAAAGGTAATAAATTGCCATGATCATCTACTAGATCATTCAAAATTTCAAAACCGGCTTCTGTCCAGGTTTTGATTGATAGAACATTCTAGGGAAGATAAAGTTAAAAATGCTCATGGATAAGAACTCATTTGCACTTTGCGGTTCCTCTTTCCAATAAGATACTGCCAAAATGACATCTTTCCAAAAACTGTTTTTAATAAGCTTACTTCTAATTTCCTTCTACCTAAGTTCCAAATATCCTTTTCATTTCTGAGTATAATTGTATTGACTAAGTTCTGCCAAGCTCCATTTTCATTTTCCAACAATCTTTTTACCCACCTTATCTTAATATACCTAATAAATGAGAATATATGTATCATATTGAGTCCTCCCTTGTTCTCTGGGGCTACTAATATATAGCGTTTAATTCTCTCTACCTTTCCACTCCATACAAATTTAAATAATGTACGATTTAGTTCTGCTTCAACTTTGGCTGATGGATTTGGAAGTGCTGAGAAAAGATGTATAAATATGGGCAGAACAAGGGTTTTTACAACAGTTACCTTACCAACAACTGACAGTTGTCTTTGACTCCAGCTTGCCAATATTCTTTTTGCCTTTGCTAGTTTCTTCATATAATTAGTTTCCACCATTTGTTGTAGATCTGGTGAAAAATCTATGCCAAGGAGTGTAAAGTTCGAGGAGGACCAAATTAGGTCCATATCGGGACATATTCTTTCATGAAAAAATTTCTTGTTTCCAATCCAAATGACTTTTGTTTTTGTTATATTACATTTAAGTCCAGACAATAGAAAAAAACTTTGCGAGATATTCATAGCTGTTTTAAGAGAAAGTTGAGATCCATCAAGAAGAATAAAAGCGTCGTAGGCATACTGACCCAACTAATATTCATTGACATCAAAGATCAGTCCCAGTACATCCACATTTTGCTTTAAAGTTATAGCTAAAATATCAACCCCAATAATAAACAAGTAAGGTGCAAGGGAATCTCCTTGATGACATCCTCTTTCTAGTCTAAAAAAAGATGATATGCCCATTATTTATAATACAACTTTTAGATTCATTACAAAACAGCCTAAACCACTTACAAATATAATCACCAAAATTGAAAGATTGTAAAGCTTCATGTACAAAGGTCCATTCAATTGAATCAAATGCTTTTTCAAAGTCTATTAGTAATAATAAACCATATCTATTCAATTCATATTTCTATTTCAATTCTATTTCATTTTCAAGTTGATTCATGATATCGTATAGTAGCCTGGTATTTTCTCCAACAAATCTTCCCTTCATAAATCCTTTTTGGGTATCACTGATTACTGAGTGAAGAACCTTTTTGATCCTGGCTGCAATGGCTCCCAAAGTGATCTTATAGTCAATATTTAAAAGTGATATAGGTCTCCAATTTTGGAAAAATCTTTATCTTTTTCTTCCTTTGGTAGACATGTTATGACTCCTTGAGTCTGAAAATCTGAAAGTTTTCCTACAGAGTATCCATAATTTATTGATCTACAAAGGAATCCCACAAGAAACTTCCAGAAGAATTTATTGAACTCTACAGTGAATCCATCTGAGCCAGGACTTTTTCCATTTCCCATATTTTTTAGAGACAACATTCATTTAATGTAAGCACACCCTCGCATGAATCTCTTTCCTCTTGACTGAGTTCAATATTATGATTAAAAATCTATTTTGGTTAGATAATCTATTTTGAGTTTCTTGAGTCCCCTTGTCATCTAGCTGAACAATTCTACTTTTATCCAATTCCATATAAAACTGTTTTTGGGCATCTAAAATATCTATTTGATCAGATAATTTTGTCCCATCATCTAAAATAATTTCCTTTTATTGTCTTATTGACAGAATTTCTTTTTTCAAGATTTAAAAAGTACCTTGTACTTTTTTCTCCAAATTCATACCATATGGCTTTAGATCTTAAGGTAACACCCTCTATGTACTTTATCCTAGATTCCTCTAAAGTTGCTTTCTTTTCCTCTAACTTTTCTAAAGTTTCCCCATCTGTGTTATTCAGCAGTTCCCCATAAATTTCTATTATTTCTTGTTCAATTTGTTTTAATTTTTCCCTTTTCTCTTTCATTTTCTAAATAGAGAAGCATATAGTTTCAGATCTTATTTTCATTTTCAATATTTCAAAGAACATTTGGTCATTACAGGAAAGAGAAACATGGAGGGAGTCATCTTTATTTCCCCCTACATAATATTCATTTACTGTGTCAGCTATACACTTTTTGACTAGATCAGTATACTCAATGTTCTTCAACAGTTAGGCATTAAATTTCCAATATTCTTTTCCCCTTGAACATGTTGAGAAAGCCACACTCAGCAATAGCTGAATGATCAGACTTATATCCAGGTAAAATGCACCATCAACTGTAATCATATGAATGTCTTCAGACACTAGAAAGTAATCTAATCTACTTTGTTTTAAGGAAGATGTTTGCCTCCAGGTATACATCCTTAAATCTTGATTCAAATTCTAAAGAAGCTAGGATTATCTTCATTAAAACCATACAAATTCACGAGGGTTATTCTGTTACCATTAATTGTAATATCTAAAATAATAAACCTTCCTTGACTGTCACATCTTTCTCTATGAATTAAAAATTTGAACGTATTTCTAAAAAATATTGCAACCCCAGCACTATTACTAGAGCCGTGGCTAAATATACATTTGTATCCCCATTCAGCTGTCCAGTATATTTCATCGTTCTTTGTACTATGAGTTTCTTGCAAGCATACTATCAATACATTCTTTTGTTTTACCCAGTGAAAAATATCCCTTCGTTTAAAAATTGAACCTTGCAGGCCTCTAACATTTATAGATATAATTTTTACATTATTATCCATGAGAGAGGCAGAAATTTTACATATGCATGTTCTTGTACAGGAATGTATAAAGTAATTATCACCTTGAATTTATCATATGCATGGTTTTCACATCACACTCACACACATACTCACACAAAAAAATAATATCTATAATAAAAGCATCCATGGTGTTGAATTCGGATATAATGCTTGGCAATCTTATTTTTTAGCAAGACCTAAAGAAATAAACTTTTAGATGTTCACTGCAGTAGTTAGAATTTGTATCTGGTAATATTCTACCCCTAGGGCCTTGGGTGAGTAGGCATTAGCAAGAGGATCTTGGCTGCGATCACCATTTGTGTTCATTGGGTGTTTGATAGGATATCACCATTTGTGTTCATTGGGTGTTTGATAGGATATCACCATTTGTGTTCATTGGGTGTTTGATAGGGTATCACCATTTGTGTTCATTGGGTGTTTGATAGGATATCACCATTTTTGTTCATTGGGTGTTTGATAGGATATCACCATTCTGTGTTCATTGGGTGTTTGATAGGATATCACCATTTGTGTTCATTGGGTGTTTGATAGGATATCACCATTTTGTGTTCATTGGGTGTTTGATAGGATATCACCATTTGTGTTCATTGGGTGTTTAAAAGGATATCACCATTTGTGATCATTGGGTGTTTGGTAGGATATCACCATTTGTGTTCATTGGGTGTTTGATAGGATATCACCATTTGTGTTCATTGGGTGTTTGATAGGATATCACCATTTGTGTTCATTGGGTGTTTGATAGGATATCACCATTCTGTGTTCATTGGGGGCTTGATAGGATATCACCATTTGTGTTCATTGGGGACTTGATATCACCATTTGTGTTCATTGGGTTTTTAATAGGATATCACCATTTGTGTTCATTGGGTGTTTGATAGGATATCACCATTTGTGTTCATTGGGTGTTTGATAGGATATCACCATTTGTGTTCATTGGGTGTTTGATAGGATATCACCATTTGTGTGCATTGGGTGTTTAAAAGGATATCACCATTTGTGATCATTGGGTGTTTGATAGGATATCACCATTTGTGTTCTTTGGTTGTTTGATAGGATATCACCATTTGTGTTCATTGGGTGTTTAAAGGATATCACCATTTGTGATCATTGGGTGTTTGGTAGGATATCACCATTTGTGTTCTTTGGGTGTTTGATAGGATATCACCATTTGTGATCATTGGGTGTTTGGTAGGATATCACCATTTGTGTTCTTTGGGTGTTTGATAGGATATCACCATTTGTGTACATTGGGTGTTTAAAAGGATATCACCATTTGTGATCATTGGGTGTTTGGTAGGATATCACCATTTGTGTTCTTTGGGTATTTAATAGGATATCACCATTTGTGTTCAATGGGTGTTTAATAGGATATCAGATCATGAAAAGTTATATTTATACAATTAAAGAAAGTGTTTTGCCAAGATGCTGGAGGATGACTTGCCTTGTCTGATTGGGACCCACACCTTTTTTCCCCCTTTGGCATTTAATATTTGTAGAGGAGTAGGGGGTGGGGTTATACAAGTTTATTATCTGTGAATAGACTATTTGTTTCATGGAAATTTGTGATGCATAACTTTTAATGAATAGATAAAAAGTTCACCATTGTTTATTGTTATTGTACCAGACTTGACTGCTTGGACAATGGCACTATGTCTTAAGTATAGACAATGGCACTGTCTTAAATATCAGACAATGGCACTATGCCTTATGTATCACACAATGACACTGTCTTAAGTATTAGACAATAGCACTATGTCTTACAAATTCAAAAATGACACTGTCTTAAGAATTAGACAATGACACAATGTATTTGGTATTAGACAATGACACTATGTCTTGCAGACTAGACAATGGCACTGTCTTAAGTATCAGACAATGGCACTATGCCTTAAGTATCAATGACACTGTCTTAAGTATTAGACAATGGCACTATGCCTTAAGTATTAGACAATGGCACTATGCCTTATGTGTCAGACAATGGCACTATGTCTTAAGTATTAGACAATAGCACTATGCCTTAAGTATCAGACAATGGCAGTATGCCTTAAGTATCAGACAATGGCAGTATGCCTTAAGTATCAGACAATGGCAGTATGCCTTAAGTATTAGACAATGGCACATTAAACAATGGCACTATGTCTTAAGTATTACACAATGGCACTGTCTTACAAATTAGACAATGGCACTATGTCTTAAAAATTAGACAGTGACACAGTGTATTTAAGTATTACACAATGGCACTCTGTCTTAAGTATTACACAATGGCACTCTGTCTTAAGTATTACACAATGGCACTCTGTTTTAAGTATTACACAATGGCACTCTGTCTTAAGTATTACACAATGGCACTCTGTCTTAAGTACTAGAGCTGCAGGCAATAGCTGAGAAATTTTCCACTGAATACCAAAAGCTACATGTCTTCCATTGCTCAACCTTGCTAAGTGTAGTTGTTAAAATGCTTATCACAACTAGATTATCAATGAAAGCATCTGGTGTGGGAATATCATTTGGTAAGCACTAGATTATAGCACATGATATAAGAAATAGGGTTCCAGTGATCAGATTGAAGTTTTATGATAGTTACAGTTTGGTTAGGCTCACAGCCAACCATCTGAGCAAGACTTGTATGCACATTAATTTTTTTATTAAGGAAATCCTTAGATTTAACAGTTGTGCATAGGAATAAAATTAAAATAAGAATGGCATGATAGTGTAAGCAGCTGTGAGATCCAAAATACATGAAGTTTTGAGGTTATATACTTGTAATGATGAGGTGGGGGTGGATCATGGTAATACCTCACCACAAACAGTTTTTAACAGTACTTCATACATTTTTTAATAATTTTTTTTTAAGAAAATACATAAATTATGGTCAGCATCATATGGTCAGCATCAGATGAATACATTTGTTAATTAAAAGGGATCAATATTGTTTACAGTATTGACAAACATTAAAGATTAAATATAGTTGTTGAAAACGTACTTAAAAATTAGACAGGAAAAGAAATGGAAGTTTCAGTATATTTAGCACATTTTAAAACATGCCTAGATTATTCATTTTAAATACTGAGATTTGAAAAAATTTGATTTTTTTTTACCTTTTAAGTGCTTTTAGATATATCCAAAATACTACCTGAATGTCTAGCCCCATCTGCCATGCCATTCAACTTGAAATTTGCAATAACTTTATCTTTAATTTTTACTGATGAATATTATTTCCCTTGAAATTTTCAAACTATCTTGAGATCTTTGGTAATTTTAATGAAGTTTCAGTTATTTATGCAATGATATCTTTGCTTTTGTTTTTGTTTCTAAAGTCTCATTTTAATGAATATCAGCTGGGTTTAGAAAATTGAAACAAGTCTGGCAAATGCTAAAATTATTAATTTGCCTAGAATTAACGCACTCTGAGCCATGTATTTTATGAACATCATTGAAATCTGTAAACATTTTCTGGGACTCAATTTGTGTCCATTTTAGTACTACTTTTAAGCTGATACAAATTCAACCAGTCTACTCCTCCTCTGATAAGAATTTGTTATTAGTGAAGAATGATAGTGAAGCACTTTAATGAGTTTGATCAGAACAAATGGAAAAGAAACTTTCAACAATGTATGGTTATCAAAGTGAGCAAAGAGAGAGAGAGAGAGAGAGAGTGTGTGTGTGTGTGTGTGTGTGTGTGTGTGTGTGTGTGTGTGTGTGTGTGAGTGATTTAGATTTTTAACATGGCTTTAACAAATTTTCAGTCATATCACTATGATGTCTGCAGTGAGACAGTTTAGTGATGTCTAGCACTAGGGCATCATGTCGCAGACATGTGGCATGATGTCCCACAAATGACACCATTTTGGATTTCATTCAGTGGTATAGATAATTGACATATGGACAAATGACACCCACTGCTATTTAAAATTGAAAAACAAAAATGGAAAACACTGAATTTACACAGAAAATGAAAACCATATGCTTAGTTCTAAGCAGTATTGGCAGAAAACTCAACAAGCGCCACCTAGTTTCTGATATAAGGTCTGTTGTATATGTACAGTTTGGAATCGACAGTTTCATAGGGGTGGGTGCATATGGGGCCTGGGATTTCCTTCTGTCTGGAATATTCTTTTCTTCCATTACAAGAGATTTTTTTTCAAGTAAAATGAAGTATATAGTAGGTTTCCCGTCCCCTCTCCAAATCAGAGGGAGACAGAGAATACAAATGCCCCAGTTTGCACTACCTCTTTTTAAAAATGGAATGGTCTGTCCTTAAATGAGGGATATGGCAGATGTTCTACAGCAATCAATGTAGTAGCCTTTGTCAACATATTAAATATTTACAAGACATAGCACCAAACAAATTTCAATTTTGGCTTGGGAAGGTGTTATTTATATTACATCAAGCAATCTGATTTGAGCACTGTATTTAACAATTTCATTTGACTTTTAGCTGATAATGACATTGAGTTTTTGATGTTCTATTTTGCTCTACGAATCCTTATTTTGCTAAAAATTTTATTCCCTTCTATAATATTCGTCTATATTATTACCACTTCCTCTCATCCTCACTAACTCCTACTTTACATCTTAACTGCTCCTGTGGCCTAGTGATTAGAGCATTTGCCTTGGATGTGGGAGGTGGTGGGTTCGATCCCTGGTTGAGTCATACCAAAGACTTACAAAAAATGGTGCTAACAGCTGCCTCGCTTGATGCTCAGCATTAAGAAGTTAGTGTTAGGACTGATTGGCCTGGTGTCAGGATAATGTGACTTGGTGGAACAGCATGCTATATCTCTGTGACATGATGCCTCAGTTTTAGACATCACTATATACTGCCACACTGCAGACATCATAGCTATATGACTGAAAAATTGTTAAAGCTACCTTAAAAATCATCATATCACATCTAAACTTAAAGAAAGAGAATAAAATACAAAACTCTTACTGCCATATGATTCCTCTTGTAAAGTAAGATTGTTTACCTGTCTATAATGTCTATGCTTTTCTGCACAAAACTGTGATGCTGTATACATAGGGTAGGATTTAAAAGAGGAGTCTGTTTCTGTCAAAGCGTGTCTGTGTGTACTACTTCAAAAACTTTCCGTTGCTATTTGCTTTCACTGTCCAATTTTGTCAGACTTTAATTTTATGTATTTTTCAATCCTGCTTACTTTAAAACAATGACATTACCTTTGGATGTAAATTATTGTCTTGCAACGCAATTTTCAGTGACTGCTCAAAACCAAATCTCTTTTCCCCCAAATGTTGTGAATTGAGTCTGTGTTTTTTTTTATTTGTTTTGTTTTTGTTTTTTTTTAAATTAAAATTATTTTTTGTAAATATATCAAAATGCATGCAGCTAAAAACTTCATCAACAATGGTACTTAATGTTGATGTGTCCACTTATGCAGGGAATAAAGTTTTGTCAGCTTGATTGTCCTTTTTTTAAATTGCATCTGCTTGTTAAAATGCATCAAGTATGCTTATTTTTTGTTTGTCCTAGACTCCCTTGTAGTAATTGTTTTTAGCACCCCTCATAGATGTACTTCCCATGATTTTATCAGGCATTTCTGGTTGCATAGTAAGGCAATGGATTAGACTGGTCTCCACACTGCATCCTAATTGATGTTGTCCTTGTGCTTTTCTCATTGACAATGTGTAATGGTTCAGTCTGACAGAAAAGATGATCTTGAGAGATAAAAATGGTGTAGAGGCAGTCACAGGACACTAAAATAAACAGTTGCATGGAATGATGTGATTGAAGTCAGAGTGGCTGTATATAGTTAGCTCACATCATAAGTAAATTTTGCAGGTTTGAAACTGGATAATTCAAGTTGGCAGCTGTGGTGTGACTGAGCAAGAAACTTTACTTAGCACTAAATAGTCTTTAATGTGCATTTGTGTCATTAAAAACCAATTGAACCTATCCTGTTGTCCATACCTGTCTTTGTAAACTATTGGTGATTATTCGCTCCTATCACCTGAGCAAAATACAGGTATTAACCCACCCAGACATTATTATCATATAATGTATTAATGATCAGCTTGGCATATATTGACTTGCACCATAGTTTAAAGATCTCCACTTGACTCTAGGATAGTTGGATCAGAGTCCAGAAGATACACTGGACAAGTTCAAGCTGATAATTCTAATTTCATCAATTATTAGCAAGATGACCATTCTGTCTGTAGCTACATGTTTATCACAAGCTAGAACACACCACAGATTAAGTCTAAGTGGCTTCTCAAATTTGTAATAATGTTGACACATCACTTTATTTGTAGTTGGGCTCAGATAGTTTGTAATACACACTTCCTAGATTGAAGGCTGGGGATGGAAATTTTATGGCCAAAACATAAATCTCCCAAGATGTCCATTTTAAAGCTGTATTTATATAAACTTTATTTATAATAGATTCTCTTGCATTGGCAAGCCAATAATCAACCCAGCCTTGCACGAACCATTGGACAATTGATGAACAATTCTGCTATAGAAATTTGCGAGGGAGGTAAACTAATTATTGATCATGACTCCACCATATTCTCAATGCAACCTGTTTTAAGTCCTTATGGTTCTAACAAAACCAAGGCAGTTAAAATGATGGAAAACCGATGAAATTCTATAACAGGATCTATTGTTACTTAAATTTCATCTGTTGTGGTAGCAGTGTCAATAATTGTTTGCTATACACTCACTATAGGGTATTCAGTCAGGGGGCATATATTCTTTGTTATGAGTAACAGTTTGCTAGACTAGGTAAGGTATACAGTCTATTGGAATGGTTGTTAGACACTGTAGGGAATACAGTAGAGGTTGGGATATATTCTTTGCTAAGAATAATTGTTGGTAGATACTGTAGGTTACAAAGTTTATTGGATATGTTCTTTGCTATAAAGGCCATATTGGATAAAACAGAATACAGAATGAATGTAAACCATTATCATTAACTACAGCTTTGACAATAAGCTAATTGATTGTTACACATTTGAATCAGAAAAATAAGATTGATGTTTAGGTAGTTTTCTACTGTCTTTTTGCTCTGAATGGTATGTTTAAAGTTGACTGATATACAGAGGAATTCCCCCATATGACCCTTGTACTTTCCTCTACTCCATTCTTTTAAAAATTGTGTGCATTTATCTAATGATAAACAGCTTGTGTTTGATGGTAAGTCCCATCTCACACCACCGCCCCCAGACCTCACAATATCCCTTTTTATCTGGTGATGATTACTTAGCCCATGGCGGCCAGGAGGCCCAGTGGTCTAAAGCTCATTGGCCCAGTGGTCTAAAGCTCCATTACCGATCACTGCCATCTCACCTCTGTCTTCGTGGGTTCAAGTCTAATATTCTTCAAATGTGGATATGTGAGAAAGCTTGCCAGTAGCTTCTCGTGGGATGGTGGTTCTTTCCGGTGATTTCCGGTTTCTTCCTCCACCATTAATACTGACCGCCATGAATAGCCTATCGTGTGCTGAAAAATGGCGTTAAGCACAACAACTTAGCCCATGCATTATTAAACCAACCCCTTATACTTTTTTAAAATGTTTGGAGAAAGAGGATATTTTTGTTTGCAAAGCCCAACTTTCTCACAAATTTATTAAGCCTTCTCGTGAGAGTATTTTGTAAGTACATTGCATTGCAAAGGAATCCCAAATTTATTTATTTATTTATTTATTTATTTATTTATTATTAATCTCAAGTACATTGTATGGTCATGGAATCTTTATTAAGTCTTGTCATAAGAGTAATCTCAAGTACATTGTATGGTCATGGAATCTTTATTAAGTCTTGTCATAAGAGTAATCTCAAGTACATTGTATGGTCAGGGAATCTTTATTAAGTCTTGTTATAAGAGTAATCTCAAGTACATTGTAGGGTCAGGGAATCTTTATTAAGTCTTGTCATAAGAGTAATCTCAAGTACATTGTATGGTCAGGGAATCTTTATTAAGTCTTGTCATAAGAGTAATCTCAAGTACATTGTAGGGTCAGGGAATCTTTATTAAGTCTTGTCATAAGAGTAATCTCAAGTACATTGTATGGTCATGGAATCTTTATTAAGTCTTGTCATAAGAGTAATCTCAAGTACATTGTATGGTCAGGGAATCTTTATTAAGTCTTGTTATAAGAGTAATCTCAAGTACATTGTATGGTCAGGGAATCTTTATTAAGTCTTGTCATAAGAGTAATCTCAAGTACATTGTAGGGTCAGGGAATCTTTATTAAGTCTTGTCATAAGAGTAATCTCAAGTACATTGTATGGTCAGGGAATCTTTATTAAGTCTTGTCATAAGAGTAATCTCAAGTACATTGTAGGGTCAGGGAATCTTTATTAAGTCTTGTCATAAGAGTAATCTCAAGTACATTGTATGGTCAGGGAATCTTTATTAAGTCTTGTCATAAGAGTAATCTCAAGTACATTGTAGGGTCAGGGAATCTTTATTAAGTCTTGTCATAAGAGTAATCTCAAGTACATTGTAGGGTCAGGGAATCTTTATTAAGTCTTGTCATAAGAGTAATCTCAAGTACATTGTATGGTCAGGGAATCTTTATTAAGTCTTGTCATAAGAGTAAACTCAAGTACATTGTAGGGTCAGGGAATCTTTATTAAGTCTTGTCATAAGAGTAATCTCAAGTACATTGTATGGTCAGGGAATCTTTATTAAGTCTTGTCATAAGTGTAATCTCAAGTACATTGTATGGTCAGGGAATCTTTATTAAGTCTTGTTATAAGATAATCTCAAGTACATTGTAGGGTCAGGGAATCTTTATTAAGTCTTGTCATAAGAGTATTCTCAAGTACATTGTATGGTCAGGGAATCTTTATTAAGTCTTGTCATAAGTGTAATCTCAAGGACATTGTATGGTCAGGGAATCTTTATTAAGTCTTGTTATAAGATAATCTCAAGTACATTGTAGGGTCAGGGAATCTTTATTAAGTCTTGTCATAAGAGTAATCTCAAGTACATTGTAGGGTCAGGGAATCTTTATTAAGTCTTGTCATTTGAGTAATCTCAAGTACATCTATGGTCAGGGAATCTTTATTAAGTCTTTTCATAAGAGTAATCTCAAGTACATTGTAGGGTCAGGGAATCTTTATTAAGTCTTTCATGAGAATAATATGTAAGAATGTTATATTGAAGGGGAATCCCAAAAAATTATGGATCTCCTGTACACAGTAGTGCAGGGGAATCCCAAATTTAGTATTGTATTGAGAGTAATATTTAAGTAGAGTTTGATGTGGGGAGGGGAATCCTACTAAAATTCACATAGTAAAAATTCAGATAAAACATTTTTTACAATGTCACTTATTCCCTGATGCTGCTCAAAAACTGGCAAAAAGATAATATAATTCTATCAGGTTTCAGAAATTGTACACTTAAGGGATTAATATTATGCCACCCATATGAACACTTAAGGGATGATATTATGCTGTCTATATGAACACTTAAGGGATGATATTATGCCATCTATATGAACACTTAAGGGATGATATTATGCCATCTATATGAACACTTAAGGGATGATATTATGCCATCTATATGAACACTTAAGGGATGATATTATGCCATCTATATGAACACTTAAGGGATGATATTATGCCATCTATATGAACACATAAGGGATGATATTATGCCATCTATATGAACACATTAGGGATGATATTATGCCATCTATATGAACACTAAAGGGATGATATTATGCCATCTATATGAACACTTAAGGGATGATATTATGCCATCTATATGAACACTTAAGGGATGACATTATGCCATCTATATGAACACTTAGGGATGATAGTATGTCATGTCTAAGAAGACTTGCACAATGGCTTGGTTGTTAGGGTGTTGTATTCCTCATTATCAGAAGGGTTGTTTAAATTCCCATCATTGCATTTGGCCATACCTACTCCCATGCCATGTCCTTTTGCTCATAGCTCTTTTTGCTTTGGCACAATATAACCTTCAGAGTGTTGCTGTGTTAAAAAGCACATCCCAAACCAAACTTTTCACTAAAGATTAAATGCTGTAAAGACAATAATATTTGTTGGGAAATGATTTTTTTTTTTGGTAGGATATGGAAAGCTTTATGGTTTGTGGGGATAAAATAGATAGGATAGGAAGTTATGGGATCACACTGTTGATGTAACAAAAGTCAAGAAAATATGTTTTTGTTATGATGGACTTAATTTTATGAGGGAATGTGTGAAAAGTTTTAGAGATGGTTTAAAAAATATTATGATGTGCTGATGTGACCTATGGAAAAAACTACCTATTGCATATCAGGAATTTCATTGGGGCTTTCTCATGGAAATCATGCATTATGGAAGTTACTCCCCCCCAATTCAGATTTGTGAAATTTGTTTCATGATCTGGTTTGGTCATCTAACTTAGGGGTTGGGATTAATTCTTTCTCAATTCAGAATCTGAGACCATGTATTTTAGTTGTTTTGAGAAGGTCAGGGTATTACCTGTAGCCAACTAAAATTTAATTTGTATCATGGACTGTTTAATCAACAGAACAAGTTTATAGCAGAGAAAGGCACATGATAATTTTTCTTTCAAGTAATCAGAGGAGATCTTTCTAATTAAATGAAAGATGGACTGGAAATGCATTATTTGTTCCAGGGTGTCTGTAACAGTAGATTTAGCACTATCATCATCATAAAAAAAGATTTATGTATATTGTATGCATATACATCTGTAAGATAGCTCTTTCTGTTTTGTGCACATCTTTGGTCAACATTTCTTGATATACAAGCTGGAAACACCATACTTAGCAATCCTTGATAATTTTAAGATAGGCTAATTTGAGGAGGCTATTGGAGTAGAAAAAGGAAAAGGACATTTTAGGCAGATATAATCAACAATTAATGTTAATTGATTAATAATCCAGTAGTCAGTTCTTAATAATAACACCTGTTAGGATCACTATCAGGACTGCATTCCATCCAGAACTAAACAGCAGTCAATTTCAGGTATTGATTGAATACTATCATAGCCTTTGGGTTGGCAATAAGGGCAGTGACAGTTATTTGTTTGTCCCTTGAGTTTAATTATGGGGAAAAGCTGGTGTCTGATATTGGGATAAATTATATAGGAAGGCATAATGGCCTTAATTATACAGGAAGACATAAAAGGCCTTAATTACACTGTGCAGACATAAATTGGCCTTGTTTGAGTTTGAAGTATGAAGGTTGAGTTTATTATGGTCAAGTTATACATAATAGAATTGTATACAGTAACATTGTACCATACATATTCACTTATATATCAAGACCACCAGCAAAATGCACAGACCCAGATCTGCCATTGCACAATGTGCTAGAAGATCTGGGTCTGTGCAGTTTGTTAGGAGTAATCTGTAGAACAAACAATTTATACCCTGGTCTGCAGGCACATTATGCAATGGCGGGTTATGATCTTTGTTGTTTGCAGTTTGACTGGCGAGTACAATACAAATGGTACAAGGTCTTCTAAACGCTTGTACCAGGATTCATGCTTCTATAAAATCTTAATTCAGTACAGTATTTTACATTACAACAACACCTTTAAGGTAATGTTGTGTCAAGGTAATGTTGTGTCAAGGTAATGTTGTGTCAAGGTAATGTTGTGTCAAGGTAATGTGTCAAGGTAATGTGGTGTCAAGGTAATGTGTCAAGGTAATGTTGTGTCAAGGTAATGTGTCAAGGTAATGTTGTGTCAAGGTAATGTGTTAAGGTAATGTGTTAAGGTAATGTGTCAAGGTAATGTGGTGTTAAGGTAATGTGTCAAGGTAATGTGGTGTCAAGGTAATGTGGTGTCAAGGTAATGTGGTGTCAAGGTAATGTGGTGTCAAGGTAATGTGTCAAGGTAATGTGTCAAGGTAATGTTGTCAAGGCAAGGAGATTAAAATGAATAAATCACACAAAAATCTGATATGGCCCAATCCAATGGTGGGAATCAAGCTTGCAACTTTCTGGTAACACAAGTCAAATGCCTTAATCACTGTACCTGCAATGCTTCCTGATATTCAATGTTTAATAACTTAATTATTTGTCATCCAGATTTTTCTGTAAGCTGGAAATCTGTGTGACAAATAATTCTAATATCTTAAAATGACAGAAAATGTGGATTATTAGATGTAGTTTTATTGGTTCTATGAATGGATTAGTTTCAAGCAAAATTATATGCAAGCTATCTTATACTGGTATATTATACAAATGCATACATAGACTGATATACTGGTATTTAATATAAAATTTAATATTAAAGCATATGTAGTGTGATATACTGGTATTTAATACAGTGGCATATGTAAACTGATATACTGGTATTTAATATGGTGGCATATGTACACTGATATACTGCTTATCATTACAAATGTATATGTAGACTGATATAATGGTATATAATACAATGGCATATGTAGACTGATATACTGGTATATAATACAATGGCATATGTAGACTGATATACTGGTATATAATACAGTGGCATATGTAGACTGATATACTGGTATATAATACAGTGGCATATGTAGACTGATATACTGTTATATAATACAGTGGCATATGTAGACTGATATACTGGTATATAATACAGTGGCATATGTAGACTGATATACTGTTATATAATACAGTGGCATATGTACACATATATATTGGTATTTGTTACAAATGCATATGTGGAATGCTATATAGTATTTAATACAAAAGCATACATAGACTGATATACTGGTATATAATACAGTGGCATATGTAGACTGATATACTGTTATATAATACAGTGGCATATGTAGACTGATATACTGGTATATAATACAGTGGCATATGTAGACTGATATACTGTTATATAATACAGTGGCATATGTACACATATATATTGGTATTTGTTACAAATGCATATGTGGAATGCTATATAGTATTTAATACAAAAGCATACATTGACTGATATACTGGTATTTAATACAGTATCATATGTAGACTGATATACTGCTGGATTATAAGACAAATTAGGATTTATGCTTTTCTTGATAGTGTTTCTACAACTGCATTAATAAGGTATATTTTTTCAGCAGACAAAGAAATACATTACAATGAACTGCTCCAGTTCTTACCAGATAATTTTCCAATACTAATCCATCATGCAGTCAAGTTTATGAACTCTTTATTATTCAAAATTAAATTATATGTGACTTAGTTTGGTTTTCATTGAGTGTAGATCCATCTGGGATTTAAAACATGTACCTAAATTATTAAATTAAGCAGGAAATTATATTGTGTAGGAGGTTTATTTTCTGTTGAATGGTTAGAAATTGTGCTATAAAGAAAGAAATATGAATATAGAAAATATAGTGGTTTATTAGGAAATATTTTAAATAAATATCAATCTGTATATATGCATTTGAAATCTTTATTGTGCATACTTGTACATAGAGAGTCACCATTCATGTATAACTATAATGCATGTTCATGTACATTAGGCTTTAGAAAGGTTCAACTTTTATCTCTTTACCTATGTCTTAATCTAACAGTGAAGTGTTTGTCTGCAAAAGTCATTCTGTCACCCAAAGCTGCCTTGAGACTTCAATTTTATTATGCCATATCAACCCATTATTCTATGCCCAGACTTCATAAAATGCAAATCATGCTGGTGTTGTCAATCTGTTAGGCTACAGCTTAAGTTGTCAAAGGAGT